>CM059814.1:12082185-12102185 GCA_030435695.1 Brachymystax lenok tsinlingensis
CCTGGTAACCGTGGAAAGGACCCCGTCTGAAGCTCCCCTGGTAACCGTGGAAAGGACCCCGTCTGAAGCTGACCATCCCGCAGCGATTCACTCCCAACTAACTCTAGCTGAGGTGGCCCCTCATACACCTTTAGAGCGTTTGAGAGAACCTTAACATCCTCACCCCCTGTAATTAAAACTGTCAGGTCATCTGCATACACAGACAGTGCTATCGTGGGACCCTTCATTACCCCTGGCACAGAGAAACCAGTAAGCCTCGCTCATAAAAAAACAAAGCATTGGTTCAATTGCCAGACAATATAACTGCCCTGAAATTGGGCATCCCTGCTTGATACCCCCTTGGACGGGGATCGGGCAACTCAAACCACCCCTACCTTCACCATACATGAGGCCCCAGCATACAGTAAACTCATCCAAGACAAAAAATCATCCCCAAACCCAAAGGTGTTGATTGTTTTGAACAAGTACTGGTGGTCCACACGGTCAAAGGCCTTCTCCTGATCCAAAGAAAGTAAACCCACATTCATCAGACAGTTTACAAGTGTCTAAAACATCTCTTAGAAACAAGTGATCAGCAATAGAGCGGTCAGGTACACAGTAAGACTGGTCCTTGACCAACAGCCCCAGATACTATTTCAACCTGTTTGAGAGACATTTAGATATAGTTTTATATTCTGCACACAGCAACGCAACAGGTCGGCCATTTTTTAGAACAGCCAAATCCCACTTTTTTTGGCAGTAATGAAAGCACAGCACGTTGACAGGATACAGAAAGAGAACCCTCATGAAAAGATTCACACACCACTTAGACCCCCAAAACTGCCTATAGAACTCAGACGGTAAACCATTGATGCCAGGGGCTCTGCCTGATGAGAGCTGCATAACTGCAGAGGACAGCTCCTGCAGTCCAAAGCAGCTCTCTGCTCAGGGCCCAATTGAGGAAGTCTATGTAACAACGTTCAACACACAGAGAATCACAATCCTCCACCTTATATAGGGCAGGGTAGAAATCCACGGCATTTTGGCGCATTTCACTGTCATCCGTGGTCACCTTCCCATTAGGGAGAAGAAGGCAGAACATCTGTTTGTGTTGCAATGTCGACTTCCCTAGGTTAAAAAAGCACTAGGAGCATCCATATCCTTAAGGGTAGCAAAACGAGACCTAAACAAGGCACCCTTCACTCTTCATGTAGAAACAACCTCAGTTCATGTCTCTTGTCCTGTAAGTTCATGACTAGTCCGGGGTCAGAAGGCTAAAACTCAGTTAATAGACCAGACAGGCAAGTAGCTGACTGCAGGTGAGGTTCTTCAGCAGTGCGATCAACAGTAAAACGCAGCAACCGGCCGGGAGGGAGAGAGAGAGAGGTACAATAGAAAACAGAAGAAAACTTCATCCTTTCTGCTAGAGAGAGAAGGGGAGGGAGAGAGAGAGGGAGGGAAGGAGAGGGAGAGAGGGAGGGAGAGAGAGGGAATAAGAAAGAGGGAGGGAGGAAGAGAGAGGGAGGGAGGGAGGAAGAGAGAGAGAGGGAGGGAGAGAGAGAAGGGGAGGGAGAGAGTAGGAGAGAGAAAGAGGGAGAGAGGAAGAGAGAGAGAGAGGGGGAGGGAGAGATGGAGGGAGAGAGAGAAGGGGAGGGAGAGAGAGAAGAAGAGAGATAGAAGGGGAGGGAGAGAGAGAGGAAGAGAGAGAGGGTGGGAGGGAGAGAGAGAGAGAGAGAGAGAGAGAGAGAGAGAGAGAGAGAGAGAGAGAGAGAGAGAGAGAGAGAGAGAGAGAGAGAGGGGGAGGGAGGGAGAGAAGGGGAGGGAGAGAGAGCGATAGAGAAAGAGGGAGGGAGGAAGAGAGAGGGAGGGAGGAAGAGAGAGGGAGGGAGGAAGAGAGAGACGGAGGGAGAGAGAAGGGAAGGAAGAGAGAGAAGGGGAGGGAGTATGAGGGAGACGGAGGGAGAGAGAGAAGAGAGAGAGAGATAGAGAGAGAAGGGGAGGGAGAGAGAGCGATAGAGAGAGAGAGAGAGAGAGAGAGAGAGAGAGAGAGAGAGAGAGAGAGAGAAGGGGAGGGAGGGAGAGAAGGGGAGGGAGAGAGAGCGATAGAGAAAGAGGGAGGGAGGGAGGAAGAGAGAGACGGAGGGAGAGAGAAGGGGAGGAAAAGAGAGAAGGAGAGAGTGTCGGAGGGAGGGAGGAAGAGAGGGAGGGAGAGAGAGAGAGAGAGAGAGAGAGAGAGAGAGAGAGAGAGAGAGAGAGGGACAGACAGACAGAGAGGGAGTGGGAGAAGGGGAGCGAGGGCATGGGGTAGGAGATGGACGGAGAGAGAGAGGTAAACTTAAGGTTTTAACCTGTCATTGAATTGCTTACAAGGACAAGTTTTCCTTGGAAAAGGACAGGGTTGTTCGGTCAAGGCAAACCCCCCACACAGTGATCTCTGCTCTCTGTATCTCTGCAGGCGTTCTCAGGCAACTCCAACACGGAGAGCGTGGTGCGACACGACCTGGCGCAAGGCATTGTGGGCCGGTTGCTGCGTTTTGTACCGCTGGACTGGAGTGGAGAGGGACGCATCGGCCTCCGCATAGAGGTCTATGGCTGTTCCTACTGTGAGTACATACACACACACACATTACACACACACTACACACACACTACACAGCTCATAGGATCCATATAATCATTAGGATGTTACAGTAATGAGTCAGTCTGAGTCTCATCTCTCATCTCTCTGTAATCAGCTCTGGTCTTCATTATGAACTAATTACATCAACCACATAAATGAAGATGGAATTACATACGTCAACTGTCAACATCGAACACACATGGGGACACGCACGCACACACACAAACACACACACGCACGCACACACACAAACACACACGCACGCACGCACACGCACGCACGCACACACACAAACACGCACGCACACACACACACACACACACACACACACACACACCCTTATCCCCACAGGAGTTCACACACTGCAGACCAGCCTTTCCTCCACAGCCAAATTGATTTTGATAAGGAATGTTCAATTAAGACTTGGCATAAATTACTGCTAGAAGTGACACACGTACATTTTTCATTCCAGTGGAGCGATTATTCCTTTTTTCTATTAGCTTCTCTGTACACACACTCTCACACACACACTCTCTCACACACCCTGGCTCTCTCACACACACACACACACACACTCTCTCACACACCCTGGCTCTCTCACACACACACACACACACACACTCTCTCACACACCCTGGCTCTCTCACACACACACACACACACACACACACACACACTCTCTCACACACCCTGGCTCTCACACACACACACACACACACACACACACATTGTATATTCTGATAACACATCGTGAAAAGTTTTCTATTACTTTTGAAAGGATATTCTCAGATGGATAGCCTGGAGAGATCACGAGACAGTGATCTGTTTACTTGAAGGTTACCGCTTGAAGTGATGGTGAAACTGTATAAGGTTGAACTCTCTCACACACACACACACACACACACACACACACACTGACTCAAACTCACATACATGCACGCACACGCGCTTACACATACACACATACTGGCGTCCGCACACACACACACACACACACACACACACACACACACACACACACACACACACACACACACACACACACACACACACACACACACACACACACACACACACACACACACCCAGTGGTTTAGCTTGTTTGCGGGCCATTGAAGTGAGAATAAGAGGAATAGTAGTGGATTGGGGTTGCTTCTCTAATGGTTGTGTTTGTTTGACAGATATGAGTGATGCTGTGGGTTAGGACAGTCACACACACTGCAGGAGACGTGTATCATCAGTCTGTTGTCTGTGTGTGAAAGCCGTCGGTGCTTTCGGGTGATTTTCCTGTCAGAGCACATCACTCAGCCAACACACATCTTTCCCTTCATTTCATCCCTCCTTCCATCATCCTTCCTTCAATCCCTGCTTCCCTTTCGTTCACTCATATCATATCCATCTATCCCTCCCTTCCCTTCGCTGCCTTTTCCCTGCCTCTTCCCTGCTTTTCAACCTCCCTCCCTCTTACCTCATCTGATCTCTCCCTCCTGTCCCCCCTCCCCCTCTCTCCCTTCTGTCCTCCCCCTCTCTCCCTTCTGTCCTCCCCCTCTCTCCCTTCTGTCCTCCCCCTCTCTCCCTTCTGTCCTCCCCCCCCTCACTCCACTCTCCATCCTGTCCTCCCCCTCACTCCACTCTCCATCCTGTCCTCCCCCTCACTCCACTCTCCATCCTGTCCTCCCCCCTCACTCCACTCTCCATCCTGTCCTCCCCCTCACTCCACTCTCCATCCTGTCCTCCCCCCTCCTCCACTCTCCATCCTGTCCTCCCCCCTCACTCCACTCTCCATCCTGTCCTCCCTCACCCCACTCTCCATCCTGTCCTCCCTCCCTCACCCCTCTCTCCCTCATGTCCCCCTATCTCCCTCACCCCTCTCTCCCTCGTGTGTGTGTGTGTGTGTGCGTATGTGTGTGTGTGTGTGTGTGTGTGTGTGTGTGTGTGTGTGTGTGTGTGTGTGTGTGTGTGTGTGTGTGTGTGTGTGTGTGTGTGTGTGTGTGTGTGTGTGTGTCTGATCCAATCAGTTCTGGGCTCTCTTATCTAACCTCTCTATATATTCTACCTGTCCTTGTCTGATATGGCAGTGACACACACACACACACACTCTCTCTCTCTCTCTCCCTTTCTCTCTCTCTCCCTCTCTCCTTTTCTCTCTCTCTCTCTCTTTCTCTCTCTCTCCCGCTCTCTCTCTTTCTCATTTTCTCTCTCTTTCTCCCTCTCTCCTTTCTCTCTGTTTCTTTCTCTCTCTCCCTTTCTCTCTCCTGTGTCTACTCAAACAGATGGTGAAGATGATAGTGAAATTGGAAGAGCAGTGAATTTGATCTAACCTCCCTCTCGTCTCTCCACTTCTCATCTCCTATCCTTTTGATGCACTCCTCCACCCCACCTTCCCCTCCTCTCTCTCTCTACCTCTTTTTCTCAGGGGCAGACGTAATAAACTTTGATGGACAGGGAGTTATATCGTACCGATTTAAGGTAAGAAATAAATCCTTATTTCTTTTATTTAGTCATGTCTCTGTTTACTTCGACTTCAGTCCACGTTGTTCAGTTCCAGTCCTGGAGAGCTACCGGGGTGTGAAGCGTTTAGTTCCATCCCAACACTAACACATCAGGACTGGAATTGAAGAAGTCTCTGTTATATTTAAATCTAATAAAATAAAGAGGTTGTTATTTTGTTCCCAACCCTACAGGTGAAGAAGATGAAGATCATAAAGGATGTGATCGCTCTGAAGTTTAAAACGTGGGATAGTGAAGGAGTCATTCTACATGGAGAGGGACAACAAGGAGACTATATTACATTAGAGCTACGCAAGGCCAAACTCCTGCTGCAGATTAACCTAGGTATAATAAGCACACATGCACACGCACACGCACACAAACACACACTGTCCTGGTGTGTGTTTAATCCTGTGATCTCCAGGCAGTAACCAGTACGGTTCGATCCTGGGCCACACTTCTGTGACGTCTGGAAGCCTATTGGATGATCACCACTGGCACTCTGTGGAGATTGAACGATACCGACGCAATGTTAACTTCACACTGGACACACACACACAACACTTCAGGACCAACGGAGAGTTTGACCATCTGGATCTAGACTACGAGGTGAGGAGCTAAAGAAACACACACACAAACACACACACACACAAACACACACACACACACACACATGCCTGTACTGTACATACACTAAAGAAAAATATAAACTCAACATGCAATAATTTCAAAGATTTGACTGAGTTACAGTTCAAACAAGGAAATCAGTCAATTTAAATAAATAAATTAGGCCCATAATCTATGGATTTCACATAACTGGGAATACAGATATGCATCTGTTGGTCACAGATACCTTTAAAAAAAGGGGTGTGGATCAGAAAACCAGTCAGTACCTGGTGTGACCACCATTTGCCTCATTGCAGCACAACACATCTCCTTATAGAGTTGATCAGGCTGTTGATTGTGGCCTGTGGAATGTTGTCCCACTCCTCTTCAATGGCTGTGCGAAGTTGCTGGAAATGGGCGGGAACTGGAACACGCTGTTGTACACGTTGATACAGAGCATCCCAAACATGCTCAATGGGTGACATGTCTGGTGAGTATGCAGGCCATGTGCATTATCATGCTGAAACATGAGATGATGGTGGTGGATGAATGGCATGACAACGGGCCTCAGGATCTCGGCACGGTATCTCTGTGCATTCAAATTGCCTGCATTCAAATTGCCATCCATAAAATGGAACTGTGTTTGTTGTTTGTAGCTTATGCCTGCCCATAACCCCACCGCCACTACGGGGCACTCTGTTCACAATGTTGACATCAGCAAACCGCTCGCCCACATGACTCCATCTGCCCGGTACAGTTGAAACCCGGGACTCATCCATGAAGAGCACACTTCTCCAGTGTACCAGTGGCCATCGAAGGTGAGCATTTGCCCACTGAAGTCAGTTACAGCGCCAAACTGCAGTCAGGTCAAGACCCTGGTGAGGACGATGAACACGCAGATGAGCTTTGCCTGAGACGGTTTCTGACAGTTTGTGCAGAAATTCTTCAGTTGTACAAACCCACAGTTTCATCAGCTGTCCGGTATCTGGTCTCAGACGATCCCGCAGGGGAAGAAGCCGGATGTGGAGGTCCTGAGCTGGCGTGGCTACACGTGGTCTGCGGTTGTGAGGCCATTTGGATGTACTGCCGAATTCTCTAAAACAACGTTGGAGGTGGCTTATGGTAGATAAATTGACATTCAATTCTCTGGCAACAGCTCTGGTGGACATTCCTACAGTCAGCATGTCAATTGCACGTTCCCTCAAAACTTGAGACATCTGTGACATTGTGTTGTGTGACAAAACTGCACATTTTAGAGTGGCTTTTATTGTCCCCCAGCACAAGGTGCACCTGTTCTTGATATGCCACACCTGTCAGGTGGATGGATTGTCTTGGCAAAGGAAAAATGCTCACTAACAAGGATGTAAACACATTTGTGCACAAAATTTGAGAGAAATAAGCTTTTTTATTTCAGCTCATGAAACATAGGACAAACACTTAACATGTTGTGTTGATATGTTTTTCCGGTGTACTTGCATTCACACACTCTGATGCACAGGATTGTTCCACTGCTTCAGATTCCTCTACAGAGTGTCTCTCAGTATTTCTCTCCCTCCCTCCCTCCCTCCCTCTAGGCCTATAACAGGCATTGTATAGCACTAATTAACACTCTGTCCTGAGAGAGCACAGCCGCCAACTCACCTCCCTCCCCCTTCCTCCCCCTTGTTCCTCTGTCTCACCTCCGACTCACCCTATTAACACCCTCCTCCGCTTGTCAGTGTCATAATGTCTCCTCTCCTCTCTTCTGCATTCTCTCTTCCCTTCTTCTTTCTACAGTATTCTATTTTCTTATTTTTTCATCTCTCTCTTTCCATCGTTCTCTCTCTATATATCTCTCTCTCTCTCTCTCTCTCTCGCTCTCTCTCTTTCCTTTTTCCTACATACGTCAGCTATAATTACCAGTAAGAGTCCTTCAGGTGCCTTTTGGCAAACTCCAAGCGGGCTGTTTCATGTGCCTTTTACTGAGGAGTGGCTTCCGTCTGGCCACTCGACCATAAAGGCCTGATTGGTGGAGTGCTGCAGAGATGAAAGGTTTCCCATCTCCACAATGGAACTCTAGAGCTCTCAGACTGACCATAATGTTCTTGGTCACCTCCCTGACCAAGGCCCTTCTCCCCCAATTGCTCAGTTTCACCGGTCGGTCAGCTCTAGGAAGAGTCTTGGTGGTTCCAAACTTCTTCCATTTAAGAAGGATGAGGCCACTGTGTTCTTGGAGACCTTCAATGCTGGTACCCTTCCCCAGATCTGTGCCTCAACACAATCCTGTCTCGGAGCGCTACGGACAATTCCTTCAACCTCATGGCTTGTTTTTTGCACTGACATGTACTGTCAACTGTGGGACCTTATATAGACAGGTGTGTGCCTTTCCAAATCATGTCCAATCAATTGAATTTACCATCAGTGGACTCCAATCAAGTTGTAGAAACATCTCAAGGATGATCAATGGAAACAGGATGCACCTGAGCTCAATTTCAAGTCTCATAGGGTCTGAATACTTATGTAACGAGGTATTTATTTATTTTTTATTGCAAAAATGTATAAAAACCTGTTTTCGTGTTTGTGTTTGTCAGTATGGGATATTGTGTGTAGAATGCTGAGGATTTTTTTATGTAATCAATTTTAGAATAAGACTGTAACGTAACAAAATGTGGAAAAGGTGATGGGGTCTGAATACAGTCTATGTAAGGGATAATCAACGAGGGGCTGTGTGTTCTATAGAAAATAATGAACAATGTAGAAGGTGTGTTCCACAACGCGCTAGCAGAGTCGAACTGACCTTCCACGGAGTTGCATTGTTTTCCAGAGAATGCCTAGGGCTCTGAGATGACTATCCCTTTATACCATGGATGTTAATGCACTGAAACAGTACCACACACTAATACCACTTATAACACCAAATCGATTTTTAAATACCCAAGAAACATCATAGGAAAATACAGTGATTGTGTGTGTGTGTAGGTGAGTGCATGCATGCATATACATGTGCGTATAATGTGATGCTTGGTACAGTAGTTGAATCCTTAACTAACTGAGTTATTCCCGATAGCGTGACTGCTTTTGCTCAGTGCAGAACTCCCCAGCCAATCTCCTTAGCCCTTGGTGTGTCTGTTTGAAGCCAGGATTCCCTTGGAGTGTCTGTTTAAAGACGGGATTCCCTTGGTGTGTCTGTTTAAAGACGGGATTCCCTTGGTGTGTCTGTTTAAAGACGTGATTCCCTTGGTGTGTCTGTTTAAAGCCGGGATTCCCGTGGTGTGTCTGTTTAAAGGCTGGATTCCCTTGGTGTGTCTGTTTAAAGACGGGATTCCCTTGGTGTGTCTGTTTAAAGACGGGATTCCCTTGGTGTGTCTGTTTAAAGACGTGATTCCCTTGGTGTGTCTGTTTAAAGCCGGGATTCCCGTGGTGTGTCTGTTTAAAGGCTGGATTCCCTTGGTGTGTCTGTTTAAAGGCTGGATTCCCTTGGTGTGTCTGTTTAAAGCCGGGATTCCCTTGGAGTGTCTGTTTAAAGGCTGGATTCCCTTGGAGTGTCTGTTTAAAGGCTGGATTCCCTTGGTGTTTCTGTTTAAAGACGGGATTCCCTTGGTGTGTCTGTTTAAAGCCAGGATTCCCTTGGTGTGTCTGTTTAAAGACGGGATTCCCTTGGTGTGTCTGTTTAAAGACGTGATTCCCTTATACATTCTTGGCTTTAATTAATTGATTAATATGGGTAGTGAAGCATCACAGTTCACACACTTAACAATGACACATGCAGTAACATTTAGGGAGCACCAAGACAACTTAGCAGATGAGAAAAGGCTTTTTATGCAGTTCTATCTTAGTTCTTTTATCCCTCTATTTCTCTTTGTCTCCCTCTCTCTCTACTGTAGTTGAGTTTTGGTGGCATGCCCTATAGTGGTAAGCCAATGGGAGGGGCGATGAAGAACTTCCGAGGCTGTATGGAGAGCATCAACTACAACGGAGACAACATCACTGATCTGGCACGACGCAAGAAGCTAGACACCTCCAGCTTTGTAAGTTACACACACTGTCACTGTCTAGCTCTCTGTTTCTCTCTGAATCTCCATCTAACTCTGTTTCTGCCTCTGTCTCTCTCTTTGTACAATATATTATCAAATTACCTTGTCGAATGTAAGAATTTGTCTAAGCAAACAACTCATTTGATGAATGATTATTTGATAACTAATAATCACAAGTAATGATAAGAATCCCCCTCCCTCTCTCTCTCTCTCTCTCTCTCTCTCTCTCTCTCTCTCTCTCTGTCTGTCTGTCTGTCTGTCTGTCTGTCTGTCTGTCTCTCTCTCTCTCTCTCTCTCTCTCTCTCTCTCTCTCTCTCTCTCTCTCTCTCTCTCTCTCTCCTCCCTCTATCCCTCCCTCTCTCCTTCTGTCTGTCTGTCTCTCTCTCTCTCTCTCTCTCTCTCTCTCTCTCTCTCTCTCCTCCCTCCCTCCCTCCCTCCGTCTGTCTCTCTCTTTCCGTAGCGTAATCTGTCATTCTCTTGCATGGAGTCTCACTCCTTCCCAGTTTTCTTCAACGCCACCAGCTTCCTGCAGCTCCCAGGCAGAGCCAATCAGGATGTAGTATCACTGAGATTCCAGTTCCGCACCTGGAATGCCAACGGACTACTCGTCTTCAGTAACCTTGATGACGGAACCCTTGAGATTGCCCTTGACGACGGGAAGATGGGAGTTCACTTCAACGTGACGCAGACGAAGAACACCAGGATAGCAATATCATCAGGTAGGAGGGACAGGAACACACGCACTGAACCACGCACACACTTAATCACACACACTTAACCACACACACAAAAAAACTTCATTTAACTAGGCAAGTCAGTTAAGAACAAGTTCTTATTTACAATGACGGCCTACCCCGGACGACACCAATTGTGCGCCGCCCTATGGGACTCCCAATCACGGCCAAATGTGATATAGCCTGGATTCAAACTAGGGACTGTAGTGATGCACCCTTACACTGAGATGCTGTAGACCACTGCACCACACACACACACACACACACACACACACACACACACACACACACACACACACACACACACACACACACACACACACACACACACACACACACACACACACACGGTTCGGTTCTGACAGAGTGAAAAACGAATGGACAACTAGTCTAAACACTACATCATTGTTGCTAGGCAGGAAGTTAAGTGACGTGTGTAATAAAACTGTTCCTTCTCCCTTCGGCTAACCTGACCTGACCTGAGCCCACATTCCTCACTAACCCACAGCGATCCAACCTGATCAGTGACCACAACCAAGTGATTGCCTTCTCCCTTACTTAGTAACTTTTCCAGATCCGTACTTCGTATCCACCCTTCATTGACCCCACCTTATACATTCATCACACATGTAACCATTAACTTCTAGTATAGCAGGTATTTCAAACTAGAACCCAACAACACACACACACACTTATCCACACACACACATACACAGACACACACACACTTAACCACACACACACACTTAACCACAAACACACACACACTTAACCACACACACAAACACAGACACAGACCCACCTAACCGCCCACCCATCAAACACGTCTGTGTATATATCTTATCCTGCCATCTCGTTAGCGATGATGATTGCCTCTACCAGCTAATGACTAATTAGCAACAATCAGACGGGTACAGCAAGGTCGTTGTCGTGGTTACGCCGCTCACTGTTTTGATGCTGTTGTCAAGGAGGAGACACTGATGATCGTTAATTACATGATTGTGCAGTAAAGTGTGAAAATATGTTTTTTCCAAGAAAATACACCCCCGTAAACGCTAGAAACACAAGACTGCAAGGTTAACAAGGACACATAACCTCTAACTTTCCTTTTTGATAGACAACATCTCTCTCTCTCTCTCTGTTCCATTACACATTGATCCTGCATGTTCTTCTGTGTGTCAGTGAAATCTACTTTAAAACATTTCTCTCTCATCCACTACTGTCGATTGGTTTGGGGATGCAGCATATTGCTGTGTGTGTATGTGTGTGTGGTTAAGTGTGTGTGTGTTTGTGTGTGTATGTGTGTGTGGTTAAGTGTGTGTGTGTATGTGTGTGTGGTTAAGTGTGTGTGTGTTTGTGTGTGTATGTGTGTGTGGTTAAGTGTGTGTGTGTGTTTGTGTGTGTGTTTGTGTGTGTGGTTAAGTGTGTGTGTGTGTTTGTGTGTGTATGTGTGTGTGGTTAGTTGTGTGTATAACAACAGGGAACGCCCCATCTGTTATTTATTATGTATCTCCCTCTCTCCCTCCCTTGCCTACACGCACATAGAGCTGGGTGTTTCACCGTATTTTACTATATCCCGGTATTGATGCCCGGACCGGTTTGGGTTTTTACTCCGCCTTCTAGAACGGTATTTGAATGTTTGGTTTGTTAAATGTGATACGGCGTGTGTTACGCCCATTTTCTGAGTTTACTTTCGCTACTTGAGTCATCTCTCGCTCTCCATGCCGCTTTCCACACAGACCTAGCCACACCCCCTGTCACTCAAGGAGCACATTTGTTGTTCCTCGACCACGAGACACTTGGGTTCAGTCTGCATGGTCAATGCAGCACATGGAGACACTTGGGTTCAGTCTGCATGGTCAATGCAGCACATGGAACATTGTTGATGACAACAATGCTGTCTTTTCCCAGCAAGTTGGGCCTAAATCTTGTTAGTCGTTAATGCTAATCGCTAGTTAGCTGGCTAGCTTAAAATGTACTGAGTCAGAGCGAACGTAATTAGCTATACAGCTTGATAATATCAGTGATGGTGTAGAATAGTAATTAGCTATACAGCCTGATAATATCAGTGATGGTGTAGAATAGTAATTAGCTATACAGCCTGATAATATCAGTGATGGTGTAGAATAGTAATTAGCTATACAGCCTGATAATATCAGTGATGGTGTAGAATAGTAATTAGCTATACAGCTTGATAATATCAGTGATGGTGTAGAATAGTAATTAGCTATACAGCCTGATAATATCAGTGATGGTGTAGAATAGTAATTAGCTATACAGCCTGATAATATCAGTGATGGTGTAGAATAGTAATTAGCTATACAGCCTGATAATATCAGTGATGGTGTAGAATAGTAATTAGCTATACAGCCTGATAATATCAGTGATGGTGTAGAATAGTAATTAGCTATACAGCCTGATAATATCAGTGATGGTGTAGAATAGTAATTAGCTATACAGCCTGATAATATCAGTGATGGTGTAGAATAGTAATTAGCTATACAGCCTGATAATATCAGTGATGGTGTAGAATAGTAATTAGCTATACAGCCTGATAATATCAGTGATGGTGTAGACTTAAATCAGCGTGTTGTTTGTGCAACAGTATCTTCTAAATCAAAGAGGATTACGTGAAGCATGAATATGTTAGCTACATGAAGTAGCTAACAGAAAACATTCAATGGAGTGTGAGAGAAAAGTTACATACTGTATTTACCTGATCTATTTGATATTAGTGGTTAACAATTAATATTTAAATAATAGTAAGACATTTCTGTCCTACTAGTGTCTGTGTTTTAATGGTCTCCACTCTAGTTCCCTGCAGATATTCTGGGCGTATGTTCACCAGAGATGGCTTGAGCTGACAAATGAGTTAAATACTGCATTACATAGACAATAATGTGTTTTACTAGGGATAGCTTAGGAGTAGAACAATCCCTCATTGTCTCAAAATCATCCTTGCATCTGGGAAACTAAGCCAGGGTGGGGTTAAGACAACAGGATCACTAGGACCCTAGGATCACTCACTACTCATAAAGCAAATTATTGTTCAAAAACATAAAATACAGTCATACTGTGATATGATATTTTGGACATATCGCCCTACACACACATACACACCAATCTCTTTTCCATTCTATTCAAGACCTCATCTTCAGTATTCTATTATGGAGGAGCTGTGAGCCTGAAGTTAATCTCTATTGAATACTAGAGATGGATAAATGAGGTGTGTTCCTCTGTCCCTCTCCCCCCGTCTCCCTCCACCCCTCTCTGTGCCTCTCCCCCTGTCTCCCCCACCCCTCTCTGTCTCTCTCCCCTGTCTCCCTCCACCCCTCTCTCTGTCTCTCTCCCCTGTCTCCCTCCACCCTCTCTGTCCCTCTCCCCCCCCTGCCTCCCTCCACCCCTCTCTGTCCCTCTCCCCTGTCTCCCTCCACCCCTCTCTGTCTCTCTCCCCTGTCTCCCTCCACCCCTCTCTGTCTCTCTCCCCTGTCTCCCTCCACCCCTCTCTGTCTCTCTCCCCTGTCTCCCCCACCCCTCTCTGTCCCTCTCCCCTGTCTCTCCCCACCCCCTCTCTGTCCCTCTCCCCTGTCTCTCCCCACCCCTCTCTGTCCCTCTCCCCCTGTCTCCCTCCTCCCCTCTCTGTCCCTCTCCCCTGTCTCCCTCCTCCCTCTCTGTCCCTCTCTCTCCTCTGTCTCCCCCACCCCCTCTCTGTTCCTCTCCCTGCCTCCTCCTCCTCCCCTCTCTGTCCCTCTCCCCTGTCTCCCTCCTCCCCTCTCTGTCCCTCTCTCCCTGTCTCCCTCCACCCCTCTCTCTGTCCCTCTCCCCTGTCTCCCCCACCCCTCTCTGTCCCTCTCCCCTGTCTCCCTCCACCCCTCTCTGTGCCTCTCCCTGTCTCCCTCCACCCTCTCTGTCCCTCTCCCCCTGTCTCCCCCACCCCTCTCTGTCCCTCTCCCCTGTCTCCCCCACCCTCTCTCTGTCCCTCTCCCCTGTCTCCCCCACCCCTCTCTGTCCCTCTCCCTCTGCCTCCCTCCACCCCTCTCTGTCCCTCTCCCCTGTCTCCCTCCACCCCTCTCTGTCTCTCTCCCCCTGTCTCCCTCCACCCTCTCTGTCTCTCTCCCCTGTCTCCTCCACCCCTCTCTGTCTCTCTCCCCTGTCTCCCTCCACCCTCTCTGTCCCTCTCCCCTGTCTCCCCCACCCCCTCTGTCCCTCTCCCCTGTCTCCCTCCACCCCTCTCTGTCCCTCTCCCCTGTCTCCCCCACCCCTCTCTGTCCCTCTCTCCCCCTGTCTCCCTCCTCCTCTCTGTCCCTCTCCCCTGTCTCCCTCCTCCCTCTCTCTGTGCCTCTCCCCTGTCTCCCCCACCCCTCTCTGTTCCCTCTCCCCTGTCTCCCCCCTCCCCCTCTCTGTCCCTCTCCCCCTGTCTCCCTCCTCCCTCTCTGTGCCTCTCCCTGTCTCCCTCCACCCCTCTCTGTCCCTCTCCCCTGTCTCCCCCACCCCTCTCTGTGCCTCTCCCCTGTCTCCCTCCACCCTCTCTGTCCCTCTCCCCTGTCTCCCCCACCCCTCTCTGTCCCTCTCCCCTGTCTCCCCCACCCCTCTCTGTGCCTCTCCCCTGTCTCCCTCCACCCCTCTCTGTCCCTCTCCCCTGTCTCCCCCACCCTCTCTCTGTCCCTCTCCCCTGTCTCCCCCACCCTCTCTGTCCCTCTCCCCTGTCTCCCCCACCCCTCTCTGTCCCTCTCCCCTGTCTCCCCACCCTCTCTGTCCCTCTCCCCTGTCTCCCTCCACCCCTCTCTGTCCCTCTCCCCTGTCTCCCCCACCCTCTCTCTGTCCCTCTCCCCTGTCTCCCCCCACCCCTCTCTGTCCCTTATCGTGCCATTTTCTTTCCTGCCTTCCCCTGTGTGTGTGTGTATGTGTGTGTGTGTCTAGCAGCGGCCTCAGAGCTCTTTTGGAGCTGAGAGCCCTTTCACATAGCTGACTGGGTCCCAGCATGCAGTGGGGTTCTGAAACTCAATGTTAAGAGGGGTCCTCTAATGAACCACTCTGACCAAGCCTGTGTGTGTGTCTTCTTTTCCTTTCGTCCTCAGGTTCAGGCCTTAACGACGGCCAGTGGCACGCGGTGCATCTAGTTGCTAAGGAGAACTCTGTCATGTTGACGATCGATGGAGACGAAGCGTCAGCGGTCCGAACCACCACGCCTATCATCATCAGGACTGGTGGAACATACCATCTGGGAGGTGAGGAAGGGAGTGTGTGTGTGTGTGTGTGTGTGTGTGTGTGTGTGTGTGTGTGTGTGTTTGTACATGTGCACACAAGAACACTCCATCAGAAGATATGCATAATGTTCTGCATTGATTTACTGTCCTTAGAAAATAAACATAAATGATTGTCAACTATTGAACAGACACTTCATCATGTGCTTTGAGCCAGACCGTGAGCTGGCTATGATGCAAAACATGACATATTGAACTATGCAGTAAACCTTTCAGCCAATCAGGCAGGGGGATATTGATGAAGAAATAAAATAACTCTAGAACTCTATACGTACACATGACATCCTCTCCTCTGCCTGGCTGGCTGCCTGGCTGGCTGGCTGCTCATACAGTACACATTACATCCTCTCCTCTGCCTGGCTGGCTGCCTGGCTGGCTGCCTGGCTGGCTGCCTGGCTAGCTGCCTGGCTGGCTGCTCATACAGTACACATTACATCCTCTCCTCTGCCTGGCTGGCTGTTTGGCTGGCTGGCTGCCTGGCTGGCTGCTCATACAGTACACATTACATCCTCTCCTCTGCCTGGCTGGCTGCTCATACAGTACACATTACATCCTCTCCTCTGCCTGGCTGGCTGCTCATACAGTACACATTACATCCTCTCCTCTGCCTGGCTGGCTGCTCATACAGTACACATTACATCCTCTCCTCTGCCTGGCTGGCTGCTCATACAGTACACATTACATCCTCTCCTCTGCCTGGCTGGCTGTCCCGTGTAAATATTTTCTTCACATATCTTTTTATATATGCTTTCTAAACTTCAAAACACCCAATGTGGTGCGGATCTGTGTTTTTTGTTGTTTTTTTTTTTCAAGTAGTATTATCCACCTCGAATCCGGAGTCGCCCAACAAATGCTAGCTAACCTCTCTAGCTAACGTTAGTATTTAGCTTACCATTGCTAGCGGGCATCAGCTAACCTTTAGCTCGGAATAGCTCTCGCCGTTCGTATAACGCGACTCAAACCAGAGCTTACCGGACCTATTATTTTCTCTCCATATCCCCGGATTCCTACCGCAAGTTGGACATTTTTCACCTGGATCTTGCAGCTAGCTGCTACCCGAGTGCCTATTGGCTAACGTCGGTCCCGGAGCAATGCTCCAATTAGCCCGGAGCTAGCCTACGCTAAGCCCACCTTCCGGCGAGCTGAAGAGTCCCATCAGCCACTCCTGGGCTACAACACCTATCCGACCCGCTTACTGCCGCTGCGAGCCCCACCGGCCTTCACGACTGGACTACCGACGTTATCCACCCGAGGGGTATTCAACCGCCCTCCGTCCGCGACGTCACCTGAACGCCCATCAGCTAACTGCGGCCTGCTAACGTTTGCTGTCTAGAGCATATCGGCTGCTAGCTAAACAGGTCCATCGGACAATTACCTATTTTGCTAATTGGACTGGTCCCCTTCACAACACGGAACCCCACTAACCCATCACAAATGGTCTACCGGTCTACCGATGGAAACGCACGAGGAGGCTATAAACAGACTTCCTCTGTCTTTGTTAGCCGGCCTGCTAGCCTTTGCTAGCTTGCTGTCCCCGGCTAGCTGTCTGAATCGCCGTGTCCCCAACCAGCCTCACTACTCACTGGACCTTAATGATCACTCGGCTAAGCATGCCTCTCCTCAATGTCAATATGCCTTGTCCATTGCTGTTCTGGTTAGTGTTTATTGTCTTATTTCACTGGAGAGCCTCTAGCCCTGCTCAATATACCTTATCCAACCCTTCAGTTCCACCACCCACACATACAATGACATCATCTGGTTTAAATGTTTATAGAGACAATATCTCTTTCATCACCACTCAATGCCTAGGTTTACCTCTACTGTATTCACGCCCTACCATACCTTTGTCTGTACATTATGCCTTTAATCTATTTTATCACCCCCTGAAACCTGTTCTTTTTACTCTCTGTTCAGGACGTCCTAGACGACCAGTCGTTATAGCCTTTAGCCGTACTCTTATCCTACTCCTCCTCTGTTCCTCTGGTGATATAGAGGTTAGTCCAGGCCCTGCAGTGCCTAGCTCCACTCCTATTCCCCAGGCGCTCTCATTTGTTGACTTCTGCAACCGTAAAAGCCTTGGTTTCATGCATGTTAAAATTAGAAGCCTCCTCCCTAAGTTTGTTTTATTCACTGCTTTAATACACTCTGCCAACCCGGATGTCCTAGCCGTGTCTGAATCCTGCCTCAGGAAGACCACCAAAAACGCTGAAATCTCCATCCCTAACTACAACATTTTCAGACAAGATAGACCGGCCAAAAGGGGCGGTGTTGCAATCTACTGCAGAGATAGCCTGCAGAGTTCTGTGTTACTATCCAGGTCTGTACCCAAACAATTTGAACTTGTACTTTTAAAAATCCACCTTTCTAGAAACAAGTCTCTCACTGTTGCTGCTTGCTATAGACCACCCTCTGCCCCCAGCTGTGCTCTAGATACCATATGTGAACTGATTGCCCCCCATCTATCTTCAGAGTTCGTGCTGCTAGGTGACCTAAACTGGGACATGCTTAACACCCCGGCCATCCTACAATCTAAGCTTGATGCCCTCAACCTCACACAAATCATCAATGAACCTACTAAGTATAACCCCAAAGCCGTAAACACGGGCACCCTCATAGATGTCATCCTAACTTACTTGCCCTCCAAATACACTTTTGCTGTTTTCAACCAAGATCTCAGTGATCACTGCCTCATTGCCTGCATCCGTAATGGGTTTGCGGTCAAACGACCTCCCCTCATTACTGTCAAACGTTCCCTAAAACACTTCAGCGAGCAGGCCTTTCTAATCGACCTGGCCCGGGTATCCTGGAAGGATATTGACCTCATCCCTTCCTCACCATCTTAAATAAGCATGCCCCATTCAAGAAATTTAGAACCAGGAACAGATATAGCCCTTTGTTCACTCCAGACCTGACTGCCCTTGACCAGCACAAAAACATCCTGTGGCGTTCTGCATTAGCTTCGAACAGCCCCCGTGATATGCAACATTTCAGGGAAGTCAGGAACCAATATACACTGGCAGTTAGGAAAGCCAAGGCTAGCTTTTTCAAGCAGAAATTTGCTTCCTGTAATACAAACTCAAAAAGTTCTGGGACACTGTAAAGTCCATGGAGAATAAGAGCACCTCCTCCCAGCTACCCACTGCACTGAGGATAGGAAACACTGTCACCACCGATAAATCCACAATAATTAAGAATTTCAATAAGCATTTTTCTACGGCTGGCCATGCTTTCCACCTGGCTACCCCTACCCCGGTCAACAGCCCTGCACCCCCCTCAGCAACTCGCCCAAGCCTCCCCATTTCTCCTTCTCCCAAATACAGTTAGCTGATGTTCTGAAAGAGCTACAAAATCTGGACCCCAACAAATCAGCCAGGCTAGACAATCTGGAACCTTTCTTTCTAAAATGATCTGCTGAAATTGTTGCAACCCCTATTACTAGCCTGTTCAACCTCTCTTTCGTGTCATCTGAGATTCCCAAAGACTGGAAAGCAGTTGCGGTCATCCCCCTCTTCAAAGGGGGAGACACTCTTGACCCAAACTGCTACTGACCAATATCTATCCTACCCTGCCTTTCTAAGGTCTTTGAAAGCCAAGTCAACAAGCAGATTACCGACCATTCCGAATCCCACGTACCTTCTCCGCTATGCAATCTGGTTTCAGAGCTGGTCATGGGTGCACCTCAGCCACGCTCAAGGTCCTAAACGACATCGATAAGAGACATTACTGTGCAGCTGTTTTCATTGATCTGGCCAAGGCTTTCGACTCTGTCAATCACCACATCCTTATCGGCAGACTCGACAGCCTTGGTTTCTCAAATGATTGCCTCGCATGGTTCACCAATACTTCTCCGATAGAGTTCAGTGTGTCAAATCGGAGGGCCTGTTGTCTGGGCCTCTGGCAATCTCTATGGGGGTGCCACAGGGTTCAATTCTTGGGCTGACTCTCTTCTCTGTATACATCAATGATGTCGCTCTTGCTGCTGGTGATTCTCTGATCCACCTTTACGCAGACAACACCATTCTGTATACTTCTGGCCCTTCTTTGGACACTGTGTTAACTACCCTCCAGACGAGCTTCAAGGCCATACAACTCTCCTTCCGTGGCCTCCAACTGCTCTTAAACGCAAGTAAAACTATATGCATGCTCTTCAACCGATCGCTGCCCGCACCCGCCCGCCCGTCCAGCATCACTACTCTGGACGGTTCTGTCTTAGATTATGTGGACAACTACAAATACCTAGGTTAGACTGTAAACTCCTTCCAGACTCACATCAAACATGAAATCTAGAATTGGC
>CM059814.1:12107185-12109685 GCA_030435695.1 Brachymystax lenok tsinlingensis
TTAACTAGGGAATTTGTGTCACTTTTGTGTCACATTCAGTGCAAGCAGAGTCAGGGTATATGCAACAGTTTGGTCCGCCTGGCTCGTTGCGAACTGTGAACTAATTTGCCAGAGTTTTACATAATTTTGACATAACATTGAAGGTTGTGCAACGTAACAGGAATATTTAAACTTAGGGTTGCCACCCTTTCCATAAAATACGGAACGGTCATAATTCCTGTAATAACTACAACCTAAAACTTCTTAACTGGGGATATTGAAGAACTGGGAATATTGAACCACCAGCTTTCATATGTTCTCATGTTCTGAGCAAGGAACTTAAACGTTAGCTTTTTTACATGGCACATATTGCACTTTTACTTTCTTCTCCAACACTGTGTTTTTGCATTATTTAAACCAAATTGAACATGTTTCATTATTTATTTGAGACTAAATAGATTTTATTTATGTATTATATTAAGTTAAAATAAAAGTGTTCATTGTTCATTCAGTGTTGTTGTAATTGTCATTGTTACAAATATATATGTAAAAATCGGCCGATTAATCGGTATTGGCTTTTTTTGGTCCTCCAATTATCGGTATCGGTATCCACGCTGAAAAATCATAATCGGTCGACCTCTAGTTGTAGTGATGTGCAAATGTTAAAGTACAAAAGGGAAAATAAATAAACATAAATATATGTTGTATTTACAATGGTGTTTGTTCTTCACTGGTTGCCCTTTTATTGTGGCAACAGGTCACACATCTTGCTGCTGTGATCACACACTGTGGTATTTCACCCAGTAGATATGGGAGTTTATGAAAATTGGATTTGTTTTTAAATTCTTTGTGGGTCTGTGTAATCTGAGGGAAATATGTGTCTCTAATATGGTCATACATTTGGCAGGAGGTTAGGAAGTGCAGCTCAGTTTCCACCTCATTTTGTGGGCAGTGTGCACATAGCCTCTCTCTCTCTCTCTCTCTCTCTCTCTCTCTGTCTCTCTCTCTCTTCTGTCTCGCACTCTCTCTCTCTCTCTCTCTCTCTCTCTCTCTCTCTCTCTCTCTCTCCCACATCTTGCTGCACAAATCTCCTTCATCTCTTCCTCTTTCCCTGTTACCCACTTTCCTCCCCCTCTCTCTCATATATACAGTGAGGGAAAAAAGTATTTGATCCCCTGCTGATTTTGTACGTTTGTCTACTGACAAAGAAATGATCAGTCTATAATTTTAATGGTAGGTTTATTTGAACAGTGAGAGACAGAATAACAACAAAAAAATCCAGAAAAACGCATGTGAAAAAATGTTATAAATTGATTTGCATTTTAATGAGGGAAATAAGTATTTGACCCCTCTGCAAAACATGACTTAGTACTTGGTGGCAAAACCCTTGTTGGCAATCACAGAGGTCAGACGTTTCTTGTAGTTGGCCACCAGGTTTGCACACATCTCAGGAGGGATTTTGTCCCACTCCTCTTTGCAGATCTTCTCCAAGTCATTAAGGTTTCGAGGCTGACGTTTGGCAACTCGAACCTTCAGCTCCCTCCACAGATTTTCTATTGGATTAAGGTCTGGAGACTGGCTAGACCACTCCAGGACCTTAATGTGCTTCTTCTTGAGCCACTCCTTTGTTGCCTTGGCCGTGTGTTTTGGGTCATTATCATGCTGGAATACCCATCTACGACCCATTTTCAATGTCCTGGCTGAGGGAAGAAGGTTCTCACCCAAGATTTGACGGTACATGGCCCCGTCCATCATCCCTTTGATGCGGTGAAGTTGTCCTGTCCCCTTAGCAGAAAAACACCCCCAAAGCATAATGTTTCCACCTCCATGTTTGACGGTGGGGATGGTGTTCTTGAGGTCATAGGCCTCTTCCTCCAAACACGGCGAGTTGAGTTGATGCCAAAGAGCTCCATTTTGGTCTCTTCTGACCACAACACTTTCACCCAGTTGTCCTCTAAATCATTCAGATGTTCATTGGCAAACTTCAGCCGGGCATGTATATGTGCTTTCTTGAGCAGGGGGACCTTGCGGGCGCTGCAGGATTTCAGTCCTTCACGGCGTAGTGTGTTACCAATTGTTTTCTTGGTGACTATGGTCCCAGCTGCCTTGAGATCATTGACAACATCCTCCCGTGTAGTTCTGGGCTGATTCCTCACCGTTCTCATGATCTTTGCAACTCCACGAGGTGAGATCTTGCATGGAGACCCAGGCCGAGGGAGATTGACAGTTCTTTTGTGTTAATTCCATTTGCGAATAATCGCACCAACTGTTGTCACCTTCTCACCAAGCTGCTTGGCAATGGTCTTGTAGCCCATTCCAGCCTTGTGTAGGTCTACAATCTTGGCCCTGACATCCTTGGAGAGCTCTTTGGTCTTGGCCATGGTGGAGAGTTTGGAATCTGATTGATTGATTGCTTCTGTGGACAGGTGTCTTTTATACAGGTAACACGCTGAGATTAGGAGCACTCCCTTTAAGAGTGTGCTCCTAATCTCAGCTCATTACCTGTATAAAAGATACCTGG
>CM059814.1:12114685-12132185 GCA_030435695.1 Brachymystax lenok tsinlingensis
GCCTTGCCACGTAAACTGTAAAGAGAAGAATGTTCTGTACATCATAAACACGTATTCGTCTAACTCCTTGAATAAATCATGAAATAACAGGCCAGACAGACAGATAGCACAGGGAGTTTTCTATTCCAGGCCAGGTCTAACCCCAAGGACCTGATGCCCTCCAATTTTTGCAGGTTGACATTTATTGTCATGAATATTAACCTGGAGTCAGAACTGAGTGATTTCCACTAGGTAGGCCAGCTGCAAAGTCAAAATTGGCTATTATTGTAGAAATGTATGAAAACAGAAATGTGCTTTTTGGTCTTAATTTAAGATTATGGTTAGGCATTAGAGTTTTCTGTGTGGTTAAGATTGTGGTTAAGGTTAGGTTTCAAATTAAGATTTTATGACTTTGTGGCTGTGCCAGCTAGTGACCACTCTACTGAGCTGCCTCATGATGAAAAACTCGAACCTGTTTTTTTCTCCTCTGCTGCTTTTCAAGGCCTAGGCATCTGATCCTATTAGTTTCCAAGGCAAGCTGGTTATGCGGCATTTGACATTTATCTGTGACCACTGCGCACACACAACACACACACACTAGCCTTGATAAAATATCAGATAAACCACGGCAGCTTCTTGGATATTAGAAGAATTTATTTTAGGAGCTTTCATTACATCAACTTGGTTAGAGCTACACTTTCGCTCTCCCTTTCTCTCTCTCTCTCTCTCTCTCTCTCTCTCTCTCTCTCTCTCTCTCTCTCTCTCTCTCTCTCTCTCTCTCTCTCTCTCTCTCTCTCTCTCTCTCTCTCTCTCTCTCTCTCTCTCTCTCTCTCTCTCTCTCTCTCTCTCTCTCTCTCTCTCTCTCTCTCTCTCTCTCTCTCTCTCTCTCTCTCTCTCTCTCTCTCTCTCTCTCTCTCTCTCTCTCTCTCTCTCTCTCTCTCTCTCTCTCTCTCTCTCTCTCTCTCTCTCTCTCTCTCTCTCTCTCTCTCTCTCTCTCTCTCTCTCTCTCTCTCTCTCTCTCTCTCTCTCTCTCTCTCTCTCTCTCTCTCTCTCTCTCTCTCTCTCTCTCTCTCTCTCTCTCTCTCTCTCTCTCTCTCTCTCTCTCTCTCTCTCTCTCTCTCTCTCTCTCTCTCTCTCTCTCTCTCTCTCTCTCTCTCTCTCTCTCTCTCTCTCTCTCTCTCTCTCTCTCTCTCTCTCTCTCTCTCTCTCTCTCTCTCTCTCTCTCTCTCTCTCTCTCTCTCTCTCTCTCTCTCTCTCTCTCTCTCTCTCTCTCTCTCTCTCTCTCTCTCTCTCTCTCTCTCTCTCTCTCTCTCTCTCTCTCTCTCTCTCTCTCTCTCTCTCTCTCTCTCCCTTTCTCTCTCTCTCTCTCTCTCTCTCTCTCTCTCTCTCTCTCTCTCTCTCTCTCTCTCTCTCTCTCTCTCTCTCTCTCTCTCTCTCTCTCTCTCTCTCTCTCTCTCTCTCTCTCTCTCTCTCTCTCTCTCTCTCTCTCTCTCTCTCTCTCTCCCTTGCTCTCTCTCTTTCCCTTTCTCTCTCTCTCTCTCTCCCTCTCTCTCTCTCTCTCTCTCTCTCTCTCTCTTCAATTTGCTTTATTGGCATGACGTAACAATGTACATATTGCCAAAGCTTACATTTGATATTTATAATATGAACATAATTAATAATCAAAATTGTCAACAGGACAACAGTAACAACAATAACCACATTGAACAACAACAATAAGCATACAGTAGAAGACATGTGCAGGTTGATTGGTCTGTCAGACACTGTCCCTCATCTTATGGCAGGCAGTGATGTAGTGCGCTGCCAACCCACAGCTTTCTGTTTCCTCCCCCAACAGGATGGGTAGCCTACTCTTGAATAAGGGTTTCAAATTTGGGGAAATGACACTCTCTAAATGTTTTATATTTCTGACATTTTGTCAGGAAATGCAGCTCTGTCTCAGGTTCTGCTGTTGTGCAGTGGTTGCACAGCCTTTCCTCTACAGGGAGCCAGGTTTTCCTGTGTCGACCCTTCTCAATGGGAAGACTATGCTCACTGAGCCTGTACTTTGTCAAGGTTTTTCTAAGGTTTTGATCAGTAACCATGGTCAAATAGTTTGCCATGTTGTACTGTCGATTTAGGGCCAGATAGCACTGCATTTTGCTTTGTGCTTGTGTTTCCCAATAAGCAATGTAGTTTTGTTTTGATTGTGTTGTAATTTGTTTTATTCTGATTGATTGGATGTTCTGGTCCTGAGGCTTCAGTGTGTTAGTAGAACAGGTTTGTGAACTCAGCCCCAGGACCAGCTGGATGAGGGGACTCTTTTCTTTGCTCAGCTCTTGGCATTGCAGGGCTTGGTTATGATATGAGAGGGGGTCACTGTATTTTAGATGTTTCCAAAACTTAATTGCTCTTTTTTGAGTTTTTATTATTAGTGGATATTGGCCTAATTCTGACCTGCATGCATTGTTTGTAGTTTTCCTCTGGACATGTAGGAGAATCTTACAGAACTCTGCATGCAGGGTTTCAATGGGTTGTTTGTCCCATTTGGTGAAATCTTGTTTTCCAAGTGGACCCCACACCTCGCTGTCATGAAGGGCAATTGGTTCAATGACACATTACATTATTTTAGCCAATTTTAATAGGTTTTTCAATTTGAATATGTTTTTTAATGGCGTAGAATGCCCTGTGTGCTTTCTCTCTCAGTTCATTCACTGCCTCATTAAGGTGTCCAGTTGAGCTTATGTTTAAACAGCCACCACTAACATTGAGTGGCTGCTGCCAACATACTGACTTAAATCTCTAGCCACTTTAAATAATAGAAAATTGGATGTAACAAATGTTTCAATAGCCACTTTAAAAATGTTTGTATATAATGTTTACATATCCTACATTACTCATCTCATATGTATATACTGTACTCTATACCATCTACTGCATCTTGCCTATGCCGTTCGGCCATCGACTCAAATCTCTAGCCACTTTAATAATGAAAAAGTGGATGTAATAAATGTATCACTAGCCACTTTAAACGATGCTATTTATATAATGTTTGCATATCCTACACTACTCATCTCACATATACAGTGGGGCAAAAAAGTATTTAGTCAGCCACCAATTGTGCAAGTTCTCCAACTTAAAAAGATGAGAGAGGCCTGTAATTTTCATCATAGGTACACTTCAACTATGACAGACGAAATGAGAAAAAGAAATCCAGAAAATCACATTGTAGGATTTTTAATTTATTTATCTGCAAATTATGGTGGAAAATAAGTATTTGGTCAATAACAAAAGTTTATCTCAATACTTTGTTATATACCCTTTGTTGGCAATGACAGAGGTCACCCCCATGCTTCACAGTAGGTATGGTGTTCTTTGGATGCAACTCAGCATTCTTTGTCCTCCAAACACAACGAGTTGAGTTTTTACCAAAAAGTTATATTTTGGTTTCATCTGACCATATGACATTCTTGCAATCCTCATCTGGATCATCCAAATGCTCTCTAGCAAACTTCAGACGGGCCTGAACATGTACTGGCTTAAGCAGGGGGACACGTCTGGCACTGCAGTATTTGAGTCCCTGGCGGCGTAGTGTGTTACTGATGGTAGGCTTTGTTACTTTGGTCCCAGCTCTCTGCAGGTCATTCACTAGGTCCCCCCGTGTGGTTCTGGGATTTTTGCTCACCGTTCTTGTGATCATTTTGACCCCACGGGGTGAGATCTTGCGTGGAGCCCCAGATCGAGGAAGATTATCAGTGGTCTTGTATGTCTTCCATTTCCTAATAATTGCTCCCACAGTTGATTTCTTCAAACCAAGCTGCTTACCTATTGCAGATTCAGTCTTCCCAACCTGGTGCAGGTCTACAATTTTGTTTCTGGTGTCCTTTGACAGCTCTTTGGTCTTGGCCATAGTGGAGTTTGGAGTGTGACTGTTTGAGGTTGTGGACAGGTGTCTTTATACTGATAAGTTCAAACAGGTGCCATTAATACAGGTAACGAGTGGAGGACAGAGGAGCCTCTTAAAGAAGAAGTTACAGGTCTGTGAGAGCCAGAAATCTTGCTTGTTTGTATGTGACCAAATACTTATTTTCCACCATAATTTGCAAATAAATTCATTAAAAATCCTACAATGTGATTTTCTGGATTTCTTTTCCTCATTTTGTCTGTCATAGTTGAAGTGTACCTATGATGAAAATTACAGGCCTCTCTCATCTTTTTAAGTGAGAGAACCTGCACAATTGGTGGCTGACTAAATACTTTTTTGCCCCACTGTATATACTGTACTATATACCATCTACTGCATCTTGCCTATGCCGGTCAGCCATCGCTCATCCATATATTTATATGTACATACTCGTATTCATTTCTTTACACTGTGTGTATAAGGTAGTTGTTGTGAAATTGTTAGATTACTTGTTAGATACTACGGCATGGTCGGAACTAGAAGCATAAGCATTTCGCTACACTCGCTAACCATGTTTATGTGACAAATAAAGGGAGAGGGAGAGAGAGAGAGAGAGAGAGAGAGAGAGAAAGGGAGAGAGAAAGGGAGAGAGTGAGAGAGAATAGAGAGAGAGAGAGAGAGAGAGAGAGAGAGAGAGAGAGAGAGAGAGAGAGAGAGAGAGAGAGAGAGAGAGAGAGAAAGGGAGAGAGAGAGAGAGAGGGAGAGAGCGAGAGAGAATAGAGAGAGAGTGAGAGAGAGAGAGAGGGAGCGAGAGGATAGGGAGAGAGAGCGAGAGAGAGAGAGAGAGAGAGAGAGAGAGAGAGAGAGAGAGGAGAGAGAGAGAGAGAGGGAGAGAGCGAGAGAGAATAGAGAGAGAGAGAGAGAGAGAGAGAGAGAGAGAGAGAGAGAGAGAGAGAGAGGGAGAGGGAGCGAGAGGATAGGGAGAGAGAGCGAGAGAGAGAGAGAGGGAGAGAGAAAGTGTAGCTCTAAACAAGTTGCATCATGAAATCACTATCAGTTAGCATGTGGGGCCTAAATTCATCAACCTTTGGACTGAAGAGTTTAGCACTAGAGTTCAACAAAAATCTTAAAGATGTTGACGTCATCATTCTGCAGGAGACTGGGTGTAAGGCTGACATTGTCACTCACTGTTGTCCCACAGGCTACAGAGAGGTAATTGTGACGTCACAGAAACACAGCTCTGTCAATAGAGACAGAGACTCTGGAGGACTGATCATTTTGTATAAATCCGAAATACAAAATCGAATTGATCCCCTCAAAACCGGTAAATATAACATTTGGTTAAAGCTGAAAAAAGTACTGACAGAAAAATATGTTCCTTTGCGCAATATATATCCCCCCTCAGAATCTCCATATTACTCAGAGGAGATCTTCCCCACCCTTGAGGACGAGACGTGCCATTTCCAGGCCCAGGGAAATGTGCTCATCTGTGGGGACACAAATGCGCACACAGGAACACTACCTGATCTAACGACCACACGAGGGGACAGCTTTATTACAGGCCATACTGTTTCTAACTGTCTTCATCTCCCCCATAGAAACAACAGTGACAGCACCATCAACAAAAACAGAAGGGATCTGTTGCAGCTCTGTAGAAGCCTGGGTCTGTACTTTGTCAATGATAGGTTACGGGGAGACTCTTTGGGGAGATTCACCTATTGCTCACCTCTTGGCCACAGCACAGTAGACTATATGATTACAGACATTGACCCTTTCTCTCTCAGCTCATTCACCATCAAGCCACTAACACCTCTGTCTGATCACAGCCAAATGACCTTGTTCCTCAAAAGAACAGACATGGAAACAGCCACACATTCACAGCCCAGTAAGCTGTACAACATCAGAAATTCATACAGACGGGCCCAAAACAGCACAGAAGAATACCAAAAAGCAACCTGTAACCAAAATAGATAACTTTCTGGATACCACATTCACTCACAGTAAAGAAGGCATCAATCTAGCAGTAAAAAGCATCAACTAACGGCAAAATAAGCACAACTGAAACTGATAAAAAAAAATTTTTAAAGACCACAGATGACAACTGGTTTGATGCAGATTGTAAAATTATAAGGAAAAAACTTAGAACACTATCCAACCAAAAGCACAGAGACCCACATAATGGTGAATTACGCCTTCATTACTGTGAGACTTATGCCTGCTGTCACCCACAGCACATGGCCTACAGCAGAGCCTGGACCTGCTAGAGCAGTACTGCCAGACAAGGGCCCTGGCAGTAAACCCCAAAGAAACTAAAATAATGATTTTCCAGAGAAGATCCAGATCTCAGGGAATTAGACCAAAGTTCTCAATTGGTACAAAATATATAGAGTATTGCACACACTACAATTATTTAGGTTTAACCTCTTACGGATCCAATCCCATGAACGGTCCAAGGAGGTTTTCAGAGCAAACAAAGCGCGCCAAATAAAAATAATCATAATATTCAACATTCATGGAATTACAAGTGTTGCATACAAAGTGTCCAAGCAAGACAATTCATGTTTCTTTTGTTAGAAAAAGTCATTGATTATATCCATAAATCTGGTTGGCGCGTAATGTTCAGATAATCCACCAAGCATTCACTGTCTACTCGCCCATTGTACAGTGAAGAGAAAGCGTTCAAATTATACCTATCAACTTTGCCCAAACAAATCAAACATCATTTATAATGTATCCTTAGGTATCTTTTTATCTATATTAACGATTGTATTTCACACGGATAGTATCCTAAACTATAGAAAAGGAAAATACTGAGGTGTGCGCTCCCGGGTCCCTCGTGCCCAAGACAGACTTCCTCACTCCACTGATATAAACATCCAGTATTGGGCTATTACTCAAGACAAAGTCATGAAACCATGTCTAAAGACTGTTGACATCTAGTGGAAGCCATAGGTACTGCAATCTGGGTCCTATTTTACTGAGAATCCCATAGACAGACATTTGAAGTTTCATTTGAAATTTCATCAGGTTTTTGCCTGCCATATCAGTTCTGTTATTCTCACAGACATTATCTTAACAGTTTTAGAAACTTCAGAGTGTTTCCTATCCAATAGTACTAATGAAGGGCATATCCTTTTTTCTGGGCCTGAGTGGCAGGCATTTTACTTTGGGCACGTCAGACAGGCGAATATTCTGAAAATGGGACCCTTGCCCTAAGTTAACTTCTTAGGGAGCGGCTGCATAGGTGACGGTTTTGGAGAGTCTGGCGTGCCCAAAGTAAAATGCATGCCACTCAGGCCCAGAAAATAGGATATGCACATAATTAGTACTATTGGATAGGAAACACTCTGAAGTTGCTAAGAGTGTTAAGATAATGTATGTGAGTATAACAGAATTGATATAGCAGGCGAAAACCCGAGGAAAATCCATCCGGATTTGCAGTTTTATTTGTAAATGAGCATCTTCTCCATTGTGCCTATTGCATACAACTTCATGTAGGACTGAGACTGCAGTACATATGGCTTCCACTAGATGTCAACAGTCTATATACAAAGTCTGGGAATTCTAGGAGTGACCAGAACAGATAGGAACAGGAAATTGTCCGGCGACCACTTTTGTAAACAAAGTTTGACGCGCGCGAGATTGTGAACTCATTTTTCTTTCCTATTGTTCACGTTATTGTCCGGTTGAAATATTACAGCAAATATACCCAAAAGGATACCTAAGGATACATAAAAAATGATGTTTGATTTGTTTGTAGAAAGTGTATAGGTATAATTTGATGTTCTCTTTACGGTTCAATGGGCGACTCAACGTTGGATTTTCTGATCATAACGCGGCAACTGTCACGTCCAGGCCTGAAAAGACAGGCTGGCGTGTTTTGTTTTGGTGTAGGGTTTTTTATGTTCTAGGTGTTATATATCTATGTTGGGGTAATGGTTCCCAATTAGAGGCAGCTGTGTGTCGTTGTCTCTAATTGGGAACCATATATATGTTTGGGGTTTTCATATAGGTTTTGTGGGTTATTGTTTATGCATAGCTTCGTTGTGTGTGTCAGTCTATGTTTATGTTGCGATCTTTGTTCATTTTGTTGTTTTGCCCAGTTACGTTCATTTATTAAAATATGTATACTGGATGCCTCGCTGCGCGCCTTGGTCTGTCCCTTCCGAGGATCGTGACAGAATAACCCACCATAAGAAGACCAAGCAGCGAGAGACTCGGGAACATTGGACTTGGGAGGAGATTTTGGATGGCAAGGGATCTTGGACATGGGATGAGATTTTGGAGGGAAAAGGACCATGGTCTCAGCCGGAGGATTATCGTCGCTCCAGGGAGAGAGAAAAGTTCATTGGAACTCGCCTGGCATGGAAGTCTGAAAGGCAGCCCCAAAAAACTTCTCGTGCTTTGTGGAGAGAGCGTTGGGGAGAGCGTCGCACCGGTAAGACGCCGTGCTATGCAGTTTTGCGCACTGTGTCTCCAGTGCGCGTTCATAGGCCGGTGCTAGAGATTCCAGCTCCACTCATCAGTCAGGGGGAGGGTGAGTGTGCAGCCTGGAAGGGTGGTGCCGGCTCAGCACTCCTGGTCTCCGGTGCACCTCCTTGGACCAGGATATCCTGCACCGGTTCTGCGTGCAGTATCTCCGGTGCATGTCCAGAGCCCGGTGCGTGAGATCCCAGCGCCACTCATCTGTCAGGGGAGGGTGAGTGTGCTACCTGGAAGAGTGGTGCCGGCTCTGCGTGCTGGGTCTCCAGTACACCTTCTGGGACCGAGATATCCTGCACCGGTTCTGCGTGTGGGGTCCCCGGTTCGCATCTACAGCCCAGCACGTTCTGTTCCACGTTCCAGGATTCCTGTACTATGCGCCAGGACCCCTGTGCCCGGCGTGGACTTAGCACGTTCTGTCCCTGCTCCACGCTCCAGGATCCCTGTGCCCGTCGTGAACCCAGTACGTCCTGTTCCTGCTCCCCGCACCAGAGTGCGCGTTATGAGCCCAGTACGGACGGTTCCTGCTCCCCGCACCAGAGTGCGCGTTATGAGCCCAGTACGGCCGGTTCCTGCTCCCCGCACCAGAGTGTGCTATTTGAGCCCAGTAAGGCCGGTTCCTGCTCCCCGCACCAGAGTGCGCTATTTTAGCCCAGTACGGCCGGTTCCTGCTCCCCGCACCAGTGTGCGCGTAATGAGCCCAGTACGGCCGGTTCCTGCTCCCCGCTCCAAAGGGCCAGTGTGCTTCCCCTGTCCAGGTCCGCCAGTGTGCTTCCCCTGTCCGGAGCCGCCAGTGAGAGTCCCCAGTCCGGAGCCGCCAGTGAGGGTCCCCAGCCCGGGTCCGCCAGAGAGGGTCCCCAGCCCGGGTCCGCCAGAGAGGGTCCCCAGCCCGGGGCCGCCAGAGAGGGTCCCCAGTCCTGCAAATGGCCCAGGGCCTCTGGTGCGTGACCTCGGACCAGCACGGCCGGCACCGGAGCCGCCACCTGGGACTAAGAAACCCACCGAAGACCCCCCCATGGACTTTTTGGCGCGGTCGGAGTCCGCGCTTTGGGTACTGTCACGTCCAGGCCTGAAAAGACAGGCTGGCGTGTTTTGTTTTGGTGTAGGGTTTTTTATGTTCAAGGTGTTATATATCTATGTTGGGGTAATGGTTCCCAATTAGAGGCAGCTGTGTGTCGTTGTCTCTAATTGGGAACCATATACAGTGGGGGAAAAAAGTATTTAGTCAGCCACCAATTGTGCAAATTCTCTCACTTAAAAAGATGAGAGATGCCTGTAATTTTCATCATAGGTACACTTCAACTATGACAGACAAAATGAGGGAAAAAAATCCAGAAAATCACATTGTAGGATTTTTAATGAATTTATTTGCAAATTATGGTGGAAAATAAGTATTTGGTCACATACAAACAAGCAAGATTTCTGGCTCTCACAGACCTGTAACTTCTTCTTTAAGAGGCTCCTCTGTCCTCCACTCATTACCTGTATTAATGGCACCTGTTTGAACTTATCAGTATAAAAGACACCTGTCCACAACCTCAAACAGTCACACTCCAAACTCCACTATGGCCAAGACCAAAGAGCTGTCAAAGGACACCAGAAACAAAATTGTAGACCTGCACCAGGTTGGGAAGACTGAATCTGCAATAGGTAAGCAGCTTGGTTTGAAGAAATCAACTGTGGGAGCAATTATTAGGAAATGGAAGACATACAAGACCACTGATAATCTTCCTCGATCTGGGGCTCCACGCAAGATCTCACCCGTGGGGTCAAAATGATCACAAGAACGGTGAGCAAAAATCCCAGAACCACACGGGGACCTAGTGAATGACCTGCAGAGAGCTGGGACCAAAGTAACAAAGCCTACCATCAGTAACACACTACGCCGCCAGGGACTCAAATCCTGCAGTGCCAGACGTGGGACACCCCCTGCTTAAGCCAGTACATGTTCAGGCCCGTCTAAAGTTTGCTAGAGAGCATTTGGATGATCCAGATGAGGATTGGGAGAATGTCAGATGAAACCAAAATATAACTTTTTGGTAAAAACTCAACTCGTTGTGTTTGGAGGACAAAGAATGCTGAGTTGCATCCAAAGAACACCATACCTACTATGAAGCATGGGGGTGGAAACATCATGCTTTGGGGCTGTTTATCTGCAAAGGGACCAGGACGACTGATCCGTGTAAAGGAAAGAAGGAATGGGGCCATGTATCGTGAGATTTTGAGTGAAAACCTCCTTCCATCAGCAAGGGCATTGAAGATGAAACGTGGCTGGGTCTTCCAGCATGACAATGATCCCAAACACACCGCCCGGGGCAACGAAGGAGTGGCTTCGTAAGAAGCATTTCAAGGTCCTGGAGTGGCCTAGCCAGTCTCCAGATCTCAACCCCATAGAAAATCTTTGGAGGGAGTTGAAAGTCCGTGTTGCCCAGCGACAGCCCCAAAACATCACTGCTCTAGAGATCTGCATGGAGGAATGGGCCAAAATACCAGCAACAGTGTGTGAAAACCTTGTGAAGACTTACAGAAAACGTTTGACCTCTGTCATTGCCAACAAAGGGTATATAACAAAGTATTGAGATAAACTTTTGTTATTGACCAAATACTTATTTTCCACCATAATTTGCAAATAAATTCATTAAAAATCCTACAATGTGATTTTCTGGATTTTTTTTCCTCATTTCGTCTGTCATAGTTGAAGTGTACCTATGATGAAAATTACAGGCCTCTCTCATCTTTTTAAGTGAGAGAACTTGCACAATTGGTGGCTGACTAAAGACTTTTTTTCCCCACTGTATGTGTTTGGGGTTTTCGTATAGGTTTTGTGGGTTATTGTTTATGCATAGCTTTGTTGTGTGTGTCAGTCTATGTTTATGTTGCGATCTTTGTTCATTTTGTTGTTTTGCCCAGTTACGTTCATTTATTAAAATATGTATACTGGATGCCCTCGCTGCGCCTTGGTCTGTCCCTTCCGAGGATCGTGACACCAACCAAACGGAGATTTATGGATATAATAAATGACTTTTTCTAACAAAAGAAGCATGGATTGTCTTTGTTGGACACTTGGGAAGCCCTCAGATGAAGTTCATCAAAGGTAAGTGTCATGAGAATTTCGTTCTCAATTGTTGACATAAACTATCAATCAGGCTTTGAATAATTCCTAGAGGTTGTAAAGCTCTAGTTAATGACAAATTATATAAAGTCCCATATCTGCAATTTTGGTCAGGTTATTTATTCATGAGAATTCTGCATTTCAAAGGTAAACACAGTCTTTTTATATTGTACAAGTTGAATACAAAAGATACAAATGCCCCACCCTCTCTGGGAAATAATATTTTCCCACAGTACCTCCCTCGGCATAACACCATCTTGCAACATAGTCAATTCCAGTCATCCTATCAGTTCCTCCCTTCCCAAGGTCAAGAAGGCCTCTTCTCCTACAATCTAGTTTCACAAAGAATTCTTTGTTCTCAGACTCCTTCTGGCAAGTCGTACCATCTTGTTCCACTCTCCACACAATATACATTTATAGACACACACACATCAATTGAATTACCATTTGTCTTATAACCCTATCTCTATTGCATACATTTTCAGAATGGAATATTCTTAGTATTTTCTTAAATGTACAAAAAATGTAGTCATTAAACATATAATCTATAACAGTAAGCGATTTTATATTAGCGATTGTATGTGTTTTGTGAGACCCGTGTTGGGTTATGGATTTATGCTAATGTGTAAATATTAGAGGTGCTACCCTCAAACAATCAAATGTTGTGCTTTCGCCGTAAAGCCTTTTTGAAATCTGACAACGCTGTGATATTGCCAAGAATCAGAGCTTTTGATGACGCTAGCGCCCCACCACTCCGTAAGTAGTTAACAGTCTGATGGCCTGGAGATAGAAGCTGTTTTTCAGTCTCTCGGTCCCAGCTTTGATGCACCTGTACTGACCTCGCCTTCTGGATGATAGCGGGGTGAACAGGCAGTGGCTCGGGTGGTTGTTGTCCTTGATGATCTTTTTGGCCTTCCTGTGACATTGGGTGGTGTAGGTGTCCTGGAGGGCAGGTAGTTTACTCCCGGTGATGCGTTGTGCAGTCCTCACTACCCTCTGGAGAGCCTTATGGTTGTGGGCGGAGCAGTTGCCGTACCAGGTGGTGATACAGCCCGATAGGATGCTCTCGATTGTGCATCTGTAGAAGTTTGTGAGTGTTTTTGGTGACAAGCCGAATTTCTTCAGCCTCCTGAGTTTGAAGAGGCGCTGGTTGCGCCTTCTTCACCACGCTGTCTGTGTGGGTGGACCATTTCAGTTTGTCCGTGATGTGTACGCCAAGGAACTTAAACTTTCCACCTTCTCCACTACTGTTCCGTCGATGTGGATAGGGGGGTGCTCCCTCTGCTGTTTCTTGAAGTCCACGATCATCTCCTTAGTCTTGTTGACGTTGAGTGAGAGGTTATTTTCCTGACACCACACTCCGAGGGCCCTCACATCCTCCCTGTAGGCCATCTCGTTGTTGTTGGTAATCAAGCCTACCACTGTAGTGTCGTCAGCAAACTTGATGATTGAGTTGGAGGCGTGCAGTCAATCGGTAAGCAAATTGGAGTGGGTCTAGGGTGTCTGGTAGGATGGAGCTGATATGATCCTTGACTAGTCTCTCAAAGCACTTCATGATGACGGAAGTGAGTGCTACCGGGCGATAGTCATTTAGCTCAGTTACCTTAGCTTTCTTTGGAACAGGAACAATGGTGGCCCTCTTGAAGCATGTGGGAACAGCAGACTGGGATAGGGATTGATTGAATATGTCCGTAAACACACCAGCCAGGTGGTCTGCGCATGCTCTGAGGACACGGCCAGGGATGCCATCTGGGCCGGCAGCCTCTCTCTCTCTCTCTCTCTCTCTCTCTCTCTCTCTCTCTCTCTCTCTCTCTCTCTCTCTCTCTCTCGCTCTCTCTCTCTCTCTCTATCTCTCTCTCTCAAATTCAAGCTGCTTTATTGGCTTGAAAAACATTGTGTCAATATTGCCAAAGCAACAATGTATACAATATACATTGTAATAAAATTATAAACAATAACAAATAATAATATCAAATTGTGGTAAATAATAATACAAAATTAAATACAAAAATAATAACAATAAAATGGTATCAGTCAATAGTAGAAATGTAATAAATATAAAAATATAAATATGGAAAATGAAACTATAACTAAATAACGGTCATCTTCCCTATTACATCAGTACTACAACTACCATCATCACTACAATTTAGTCGGCTTTGGGATTTTGTTTCATTTTTCCAATGTTGTAAATATGAGTCCTTTGATTGGTTCATGATTTTGTTTATTGGAATTATTTATTTTGAACCAGTGCTGGTGTCTGCTTGGTTGGTTAGGTCCAACACCAGCTGACTGAGAGGGCTCGTTTCTGGGCTCAGCTCTTGGGTTTGAAGTGCTTTAAATTGCAGACTTTAATTTGGACTTGAATTTAGATGTAGCCAAAATTGTAATGATATTTTCTGTATTTTCATTACTACTGGAAAGCGGCCCAATTATGCCCTACATGCATTAGTTGGTGTATTTCTCTGGACTTGTAGAATTTTCTGACAGAATTCTGCACGTAGGGCTTCAATTGGATGTTTGTCCCACATTTTAAAGTCCAGTTTATTGAGTGGCCCCCAAATCTCACTTCCGTAAAGAGCTATTGGTAGGATTACACTGTCAAATATTTTGGTCCAAATTCTAATTGGACCAAATATTTTGAATAATTTCATTTTTATTGTGTACAATGCTCTGCGGGCTTTTTCTTTGAGTGCATTAACTTCCATATTAAAGTTTCCCGATGCAGATATGGTCAGACCAAGGTAAGTGTAATTTTTAGTGTGTTCAATTATGGTGTTGTTCAGGGTGAATTTATATTTGTGTTTCTGACATCTGTCTTTGGGGGGGGGATAATCATGATTTTCGTTTTTGGGAAATTTACTGCCAGGGCCCAATTATGGCAATATTGCTCTAGAATGTTAAGGTTCTGTTGAAGACCTTCTTTGATTGGTGATAGAAGTACCAAGTCATCAGCATATAGCAGGTATTTTACCTCTGTGTCAAATAGTTTGAGTCCTGGGGCTGGAGAATGGTCCAACATGTCTGCTAATTCATTGATATAAATGTTGAAAAGATTTGGACTCAAACTGCAGCCTTGTCTCACACCTCGACGTTGTGAAAATAATTCTGTTCTTTGGTTTTAGATTTTTATTGCACACTTGTTTTCTGTGTACATACATTTTATTAAGTCATACACCTTACCACCAAGCCACTTTGGAACATTTTGTAGAATAGCCCTTCATGCCAAATAGAATCAAATACTTTTTTAAAGTCAATAAAGCAAGCAAAGATTTTGCCTTCTTTTTTTGGTGGACGTGTTTATTAATTAGTGTGTGTAAGGTGTATATATGTTCAGTAGTGCGATGGTTAGGGAGAAAGCCAATTTGACATTTACTTATTACATTTCTTTCTTGAAGAAAGGTTTGAATTCTTGAATTCAAAATGCTGCAGAAAACCTTTCCCAAGTTGCTGTTTACGCAAATTCCCCTGTAATTATTGGGGTCTGATTTGTCTCCACTTTTGTGGATAGGGGAGATGAGCCCCTGGTTCCAGACATCAGGGAAGCAGCCAGAAGTTAAAACCATGTTGAACAATTTAAGCACAGCATTTTGCAAGCATTTCATTTCTGATGTTATCTAGACCACAAGCCTTCTTTGATTTGATAGATTTTAGCTTTTCATTTAGTTCTTGTTGGGTTATTGGGTAATCTAATGGATTTTGGTTGTTTTTAATGACTGATTTAAGGATGTTAAATTTTTCTTGAATTTCAAATTTCAAATTCTAATTGTAAGTCTTTTTGTGGAATGTTTTTGTAGAACTTATCAAAATAATTTTTACAAATTCCTTCATCTTGTATGGCTAATTCTTGTGGCTTTGTCGTGCTTAAATTGTTCCACATGTCCCAGAACTGATTTTGGTCAATTAGGTTTTCAATTTCATCAAGTGTCTTGTTGGTATAATTTCATTTCTTGCATTTCAGTGTATGTTTATACTGTTTCAGAGTTTCAAAGTATTCATAGCGTAGATCTGGGTTGTTTTGCTGCTTATATTTTTCATTTGACATTTGTCTAAGGTGTGTCACGATCTTCTAGAGTGACGGACCAAGGCGCAGCGAGGTATCCAGTATACATACTTTATTTCTGTAACGTAACTGGGAAAAAACAATAAACAAATGAAGATCGTAACAATGGAACATAACATAGAATAAACTTAAGCTATGACACAAACAATAACCCACAAAACCCCAGTGAAAACCACAAACATATATATGGTTCCCAATTAGAGGTAACGACACTCAGCTGCCTCTAATTGGGAACCATTAACCCAACATAGAAATAGCACACCTAGAACTAAAAACCCTACACCAAAAAACGAAACTAAACATGCCAGCCTGTAAACTCAGGCCTGGACGTGACAGTACCCCCAAATGCGCCGGACTCCGACAGCGTCAAAAGTCCATGGGGGGTCTTGGTGGGTCTCTTTGTCCAAGGTGGCGGCTCCGGTGCCGGCCATGCTGGCCCGAGGTCACGCACCAGAGGCCCTGGGCTAGAAGCCGGAACAGTTCGTGATGGACTCACGATGCGCACAGGGGACCTGGTGCAGGAAGCAGGAGCAGGCTGTGCTGGACTCACGATGCACACAGGGAACCTGGTGCGGAGAGTAGGAGCAGGCTGTGCTGGACTCGCGATGCGCACTGGAACTCTGGTGCGGGGAGCAGGAACGGTCCGTGTTGGACTCACGATGCGCACTGGGACTCTGGTGCGGGGAGCAGGAACGGGCCGTGCTGGACTCACGATGCACATTGGGACTCTGGTGCGGGGAGCAGGAACGGGCCGTGTTGAACTCACGATGCGCACTGGAACTCTGGTACGGGAGCAGGAACGGGCCGTGTTGGACTCACGATGCGCACTGGAACTCTGGTGCGGGGAGCAGGAATGGGCCGTGTTGGACTCACGATGCGCACTGGAACTCTGGTGCGAGGAGCAGGAACGGGCCGTGTTGAACTCACGATGCGCACTGGAACTCTGGTGCGGGGAGCAGGACCGGGATCATGGAGCAGTGACAGGACGTGCTGGGCTCTCTATGTGCACAGAGGGCCTGGTACACGAAGCCGGGACAGGACGTGCTGGGCTCTCTATGCGCACATGGGGGCTGGTGCGCGGAGCAGGGACAGGACGTGCTGGGCTCTCTATGCGCACGGGGGGCCTAGTGTGCGGACCCGGCACTCTTCTGCCTGGCTGTTCACTCACCCTTGCCTCACAGATGATGGGAGCTGGAATGTCGCGCACCGGGCTGTGGGCGCGAACCGGAGACACCGTACGCAGAGCCGGCGCAGGATATCTTGGTCCATGAAGGTGCACTGGAGACTTAGCGTGCAGAGCCGGCACCACTCTTCCAGGCAGCACACTCACCCTAGCCTGACAGATGAGTGGAACTGGAATGTCGCGCACCGGGCTGTGGACACGCACCGAAGACACTGCACGCAGAACCAGTGCAGGATATCCTGCTCCGAAGGATATCTTGGTCCATGAAGGTGCACCGGAGACCAGGAGCGCTGAGCCGGCACCACTCTTCCAGGCTGCACACTCAACCTAGCCCAGATGAGGGGAGCTGGAATTTCGCACACCGGTCTATGAATGCGCACTGGAGACACCGTGCGCATCACACCATAGCACGGCTCCAAAGAGCACGAGGAGTTAGCTCAGGAGTCCACACTGAAACGGCCAACCTCCCCGTGTGCCCCCCCAAAAAAGATTTTTGGGGCTGCCTCTCAGGCTTCCTAGCCAGGCGTGTTCCAGCATAACTCTCCTTCTCTGGGTTCCATGCTCCATATTTAGCCTCGTAATAGCGCCGCTCCGCCGCCGCTGCTTCCAGCTCCTCTTTAGGACGGCGATACTCCCCAGGCTGAGTCCAGGGCCCTTCTTTGGACACTGTGTTAACTAACCTCCAAACGAGCTTCAATGCCATACAACACTCCTTCCGTGGCCTCCAACTGCTTTTAAACGCTAGTAAAACCAAATGCATGCTTTTCAACCGTTCGCTGCCTGCACCGCTCGCCCGAC